>JAXQQM020083365.1:0-26993 GCA_034641835.2 Pinus albicaulis
TCCTCCTGTCTCTAATCCCAGCTTAGCGAATTTTTGCATGATGCAATCGTCTCAGGCTAACCTTTCACAGCCTGCTTCGGCTAGTCAGCAACCTCAATCTTGCCCACCACAACCTACTCCTAGCCCTTCGCCTCAGCTGACCGCACCTCTTCCCTCTGGACCTTCCCACCCACCTAGCACTCAAGAACCTCCCTTCCCTCCTGAGTCAGTTCCCCCACGTCTACACCATATGGGAACCGCCCCTCCTGGCCATTACCCCACTGGTTAGATACCTTTCCTTGCTCCCCCTCCCAGAGTCTATTCAGTTCCCATCATGGCCACCCTGTCCCTCCCTAATTTGACCTTGGGGATTCCTGTATGGTATCTTACTCCTCCAGCCGAGACCCCACCCAGCCACCCCAAACCATACCTTGCTGTGACACCGGTTCAACCGATTCCCTTCGCTCCTACAGTGCCCCTAGCCCCTCCATAAGACCATCCTCATGCTGTGTGAGCTACGGGCAAGAAAAGAAAAGCTCGCAAGGGGGCACCCAAAGACAAGGCCACCACACCCGACCCTACCCCTCCCCCACCCCCCAAACCTTGTGACTTGTGTGATGGTGTCGGTCATGCCACCCATAGTTGTCCTGAGTTGCCCCATATCCAGCCCATGGTTAAGGTCACGTTCCCTGAATCTACGGTCCCTGAACCCTCTACTTCTTCCTCGTCCGCTACCAAGACCCCAAAGACTCTTCGCACCAACAAATCCTGTGCTCTGTGTGGTGTCCATGGCCATTATTCTCACCATTTCCCTCACATCACGCACTACCGAGCCTCTTTAGAGGTCATTCGCGAATACGAAGTTGAACAAAATCAGTCTGCCTCTTCCATCCTTTCTCAATATGCGTCAGGCTTACTCGAGGATCCCCCTGCTACCATTGAAATTCCTCCCCGTGATGTTGAGATGTCAGAATCTGCTGCCCCCCCTCTCTACCTTTCATCATCCGCACGACCCTCGGAGTACATTCCCTCTAAATCCACTCAATCTTTTTTGCTTGATTCTCCTTCAGCAACATCCTTGGACTCTACATGCTTTAACCATATTTTTACATGTTTTTCTATTATCTCCCGTGACGATCCATATGTGCGCCTTTCTTCCTAGCTGATGATTTCGGTAACTTTGCAGCGTCATGTGGTTTCCTCAACCTTTCCCCTTCCTCCCATAACCAGGATAATACCATCCATATCTATGATGTCCTTCGCAGCATGAGTTCCCGCTTTTCCTCCTATGGTTCTCATTCATCTCCCTCTAGTCGGTCTATGAGTCCTAGCCTTCCTACCCAGACTACTCCCTCCCATAGTTGTTGTTGGATGTCTACCCTATACTCACACTGCCATCATTATTCTCCTTCCTCCCATTCCTTGTCTTGTGACACTATTCCGCCGGCCCTCTCGTCCACACATTATATTGTCTATGTCGATGGGGCAAGTTGCTATTCCTGAAATCTCGCCTTGGCCGCATGGGCCATCTTTACCCCCTTGCATACCCTCATTCTTGCAAATGGGGTCTACATTGGTAATGCCACCAATAATCAGGTCGAATATGATGTCGTACGCGGTCTCTTAGCTGATGCCCTCTCTCATCACATCCTCCATCTACATGTTTGTTTAGATTCCCTGCTTCTTGTCTTACAACTTAATGGTGTCTATCGTGTGCATAACCCTATCCTATTTAGAAAATATTTACGAGTGAAACTTTTAATACGTGAGTTTAGATTCATTACTTTCAACCATATACCTAGAAGTCAAAATCACTACGTAGATCAAATTGCAAATCATGTTCTAGACTGACATTTATCACACACAAGAAAATAACATTTCAAACCATCAACACAATGCATATACATAATATATATCATATATCATGTTTTTAGAGTCAATCTACTCTGAAACATATGACATGCCCATAGCATGTTACAAAAAACAAAACTCAAGAAACTGGGGGGCACCACTTTCCCCTACATACACACTGGGGGGCACAACCTGCCCTACATATAATCACTCTCTGGAGGAACCTGAGCCAATGGCTTTGCTCCCACATCTCGTAGATCACACATAGCCTGACCAGCCATCGCCATGCACCGCATGATACCTCGCCATTTCGAGAGTAGCCCAATACATAGCTCTATGCACTGGTTGTCTAAATCCTGCCAACCCCGTTCAGACACACTGGTCAGTAGCCCCTCACATATACGAGGAATGTCCTCCAAAAGAGTAGCCATCTCCTCATTCTATGTTGTTCTCGATCCACTAGCACCTATAGTCCCGCCTACTGCAAGTCGTCCCATATATCTGGCCGGTATCACTGGAGCTATATCTGCATACCAAAAAGTATAAGGATCAATCCCATAAATACTATTCACAAACTTTAACATGCACATAACAGATTAGTTACTTGTCACTTACCATCAGGCCCCCATACTCGACCAGGCGGAAGCGGCAAGTCTGAATCTCCCCAATAACTCATCCCACTATAGAGATAGTCATCTATATATAATGGCATCTGATCCCATTGGGCGAAGAACTCTGGTTGGAACACCCGCCCGACCGCCCCTCCCCCTCCTCTACACAGTATTCGGCCCCACCGACGCATCTTGGGTTCTCTCGGACCCCCATCAGGTAGCTGTACACGAGGTCGTAAGGTTAGGATATTCTCAAAAAATAAAGAGCACAATACAGTCCCATACACACAATCATGGTTCACTTGTCGCTTACATAGCAACAACTGTCGTTTCAATGACACCAACATCATCTGGGCCCACCCATAGTAGGTCCCACTCAACACACTTTCTACAATCATCATCTGCCCTCTAGTGATGTGATGGAGTGCCTGGCTACCCAAGATCCACAACACTGCTACCACCACTGCCCGGGTCTCCAACCTCTCTAGATCTACAATTGATATCCGAGTCCCTTTGACTCAGACACCTGGTCGACAATGTCGCTCTACGAACTCCATGATGTTCCGCCCCCGCGGTAACACTGGCTGTGTATTTCCCACCATCCCTAATGGCGGGAGACAATTCAGGAAATACAGATCCTGGATTCTCAGCTCAATCCTGTGCCCCTGCACTATAAACACCTCATGATCTGGATCCCAATAACTGACAATCTGGGCCAACAAGGGCTCCCCGGCCCTCATCAACGAGTTCTCCACAAATTTCAGAACCCCAAACCTAGCCAATGCACGACGGACAGCATGATCCGCTTGGATTTCGCTCTGTAATGTACCTAGGTCTCTCTCTCTCCACTTGATCTGTATATCTACCATATTTGCACAAAACCATCATCTTTTTCAGTCTACAGATAAGTAAAACTGCATTCAATCACACCAAAACTGAATCTCAGCCCATAACAACACTGAAACCACCTCCATCTGACAGCTCGCACTTTTTGGCCAAATCCTGGGACAGGTCACACTTTTCAGGCCCAAACCTGCGTCCTAGGTCGCATTTTTTTCCCCAAAAAGTGCGACTTGGCCGTAATGATGAGGTAGGAGCTGTTACTGAGATTTAAGATCATAATCTGAACTTTTAATCCATCAAAAACAAGGAGTAGGATTAGGCCTCTTACCTGCAACTGACGGATCTCGATTCCAACGGTTGGTTTTTCTGCTACAATCGCCGCAAGATTTATGGCCTTCTCTCCTCTCCACATTCACCACAGCTACACAAGAAAATGAATGACTTTGGAGGGAAAATGCCTTATTAGAAGAAAAACCCTTGTTTTTTCTTTCGCCCGCTGTGACCAAACCCTAGCCCCGTTTGACACACCGTCTGCACCGTTGGAAAGCTCTCATCGAGCACTCAAATGGGTATCTATTAGTTTTTCATGTTTTGATACCTCACTCGGACACATTTTGTCCACGAAGGATCTATTCACCTTTCCTCCCAATCGAATTTCTTCACTTACAACACTTGTACTTGGGGCACCACTTTGCCTCCTTACTTGTCTTTGTTCGTGTTGATTTTCATCATGAGGTACCCTATTCTACTCATGTTTTATGGTCCCCCATTGGACCTTTACTGTGTGGAAGCACCATCGAGTCACCCTTGTTTAGAGTATCCGAGTTGAATCATCATCCATCATGGAGCCTATCTCGAGTCCCTTTGTATCCCGCTATAGTCCTCCATCCTTCATTGCTTGGTCCCTCTCTCATGTTGCACATTATGGCCTTCAGTACCATTTTATCCTATCCCCCATGATATTGTGTCAGTCGTTTCCAAGCCATTCATGCCCCTTATGCTCTAACAAGGGAAGTCGTCCATCCGCTACTCAGTATCCCTCATTTCTTCATCATCATTAGTGTTCGTATGTTAGTCGCTCTAATATTTTCTCTCACGCCTTAGTTTGGGATCCCTTATTGCCTCACCTATGGCGGACCTCCTTCTGTCGACATCAACTAATTTACTCCAGAAGCCAGGTCTAGAGGGCGGTGTACCTTGGTTCGAGCTCCTTTCAGCATGATCACGATCTGTATACTTAATGGTCCAGTGATGCAGCAGCCGCTATTGGTGATTCCCAGGTGTGTGTGAGATGTATCAACCCTCATGAGGGGGTGGCCCTGGAGGTAGCCCCCCACATGCCCGGATGACTTCTTCATTTCAGCCCTTGATGCAGCGCCTTCCAGTTGATGATATCGGCCTCAGCCGCTTGCAGCGCCTCTTTGATTTGCATGTATCAGTCACATTTTGCGAGCCCTTCCCTGTGTGTAGGGGGCATTTGAGTTGCATTTGTATCTCATGTACTCAAATATTATTGTATAAGTCCTGATTGTTATTCCAGGCACAGCATGTATGTGGGATTCATCACTCTATTTTCTGGCTCGTATTTATGCCATCATGTACTTTATGGTTCGGTTCCTTGTTTACTGGACATCCTATTCTTTTGTACTTTGTCTCGGCGGGCATAGGTATGCCTCCCCCACCGCCTTTAGCACAGGTACCACTTCATAAACTAGAGACTTGTTGCACCTGTAAGTCTCATCTCCTCAGGGTCTAGTCCTTTAGCACATTAGACTACCTTACATTTCTCTCTCTCACTTCCCTCTTGATGTCTAGTGATTGAGTTCTTACAACGTACTTCGGTCATATGATTTTCTCCTAACACTTGTACGTTGGGGGGCAATCTGTTACACCATTTTTTGGTCATCTAACCTATTATCATTAGATGAACCCAAGTACACCATGTAAGACCAATTTTACCCTAAGTAAATTTGCTTTCACTATGTGAAATAACTTAGTAAAACACCTTTATTAAGTTGTTTATGGTCTAAACAGGAAACCCCAAAAGGAAATAATAAACAAATCTATATTTGTTTATATTTCCTGGTCAAATTTAACCCAAAACAAGGAAATCAATTAAATAAATCCTTATTTATTTGATTATTTCCTAGAAATAAGTTATTTAAATCCTATTTAAATAATATTCCTAGTTAAATTTGACTAAATCATTTATAAATAATTAAATAAATCATTATTTATTTAATTATATTCCCACCATTTCCTTAAAATAATAAATAAATCATTTATTTATTTATTATTTGTAAATAAAGGAATTGACCCAAGTCAAAAATCCTTTTCCCTCCAACAAATATAATAAAATATTCCTAAAGGGTGGTTCTAGAATTTGATTAATAATATTTTATTCATGCACCAAGTTCTAGACCGCCCTAATATTTTGTTATAAATAGAAGGGTTTTACCATTCATTAGTCACCTTCCATTGCATTAGATCACTCTGGATCTATACTTGGTCACATTCTCCATTTTTGCCTTGTGAGCTCTCTTTGAGTTCTATGTTTGTCTGGGTTTTCTACACCAACAAGAGAGAAATTTTAGATTTGAAACACTGAGGAATTTCAAGAACCCAGCCCGTTGAGGAGAACTGGAAAACACCTTTCTTGTTTTCCTCTCAGGTTCCCCTTTTTAATATAATATAAAAATTCTTTCAAATACATTGTTCTTGTCTTGTCTATTGGATGCATGAGCCACATTTTACTTTACCTGCTTAATGTCTTTTATGCTTAGATCTGGATTTGTGCAGCATTATTTGGATCACCTAATTCCAGATTTAAAGATGTTTGGCAGCCATAATCGATGTTAGGGCTATTTGTTATGCATAGCTAAAGTGGTCTTTTACGACGAAAGATTCATACTAACAAAAATGGAATAGTATCAACACAAGAGAGATAATTTATTTATAATGGTAGCATAAATTAAATCTAACTACTTCCCAAGACCGACTCTTTTATATGATTATAGAGAAAGATTTCACAAGCATGAAACAATATAGATTATTGCATACTTAATGAATATAAGTGTGTGTAAGAAACTAAATAAATTTAATTGATTTAATTGATGATGAACATCAATCACATAAAAGACTTCTTAGTTTCACATCAAACAACATATCGTTCAATATATTATATCAATATTAATAAAGAACATATATCACTTAAATGCTTATCAGAATGAAACAAGTAGACAGAAATAAGTTTGCTATAAATCTCAGAAACATAAAACAATTAATACATAGATAATAGTACCCGCTGCATCATAGCTTTAGATCTGAAAATGATAGATTCAGGGTTCAGATTTCCAATTAGATAAATTCTATTCTAACAATAGTGAAAGTTCCAAAAGCAATCTTCTCAAAATTATGGACTCCTTTATAAATGCATGAAAGGGGTTTAAATACTAATTAATATTACAATAATAGAAGACTTGTGAAACAAGTCTCTAAAACTATTACTCTATAACTATATAACTAAAAACTAGGAAAATAAATTGCATCGGTTGGAACAGTCTCATGATTGTTTCCCCGATTCATTCTTTAACTGGTACTTGAGCTGGCATGCTTTTACCATATGTTCGAGCTAGGGGGATGAATTGGTTGCATTCACATCTGCCCCGTGAATACTGGATCCTTTAGTGTTGGAAGAAGTTGATATGCTGCCTTGGAGAGACATTTCAACATTAGCCATTGGCTATGCGGTTTAATCAACAAGTACCAGTAACTTTCCATATTTGATTTTGTCAGGCTTTGAATGTCAAGAGATTTTCTTCTGGATGTTTTTGGCTGAGATTGTTTTAGGAATTTGATATCTTGCAAAGTGTCTTTTGGAGAATCCTAAATTAGGTTGGATTTCAAAAGAGAATCTTTATTTATTCAGAAATGCTCGAAGATATATTCTTAGCTCTGATAATAGCTAATTCAAAACTTTTCATTTTTTATCTCCCTGTCTCCAAATACTATGTCTTTGATTAATTCTTCAAGATAAGGGAGACCGTTCGCTCTACCCTGTGCAGTGTCCTGCCAATCTATACACTCAGACGCTTTGTCATCAATCTCATCATAATAAGTCCTCATATCAGATATCTGAGTGACTAATTGATCACTGGTTTTAAATAGCCCTTGAACTTGGTTTAACTTGTGATAGAAAGTTGTTTGTTATTTTGACAGTAATGTCTCCAACTCTCCTGCTTCCTTTTTTACTGCATTGAGTTCAGGATTTTCCTGGAACTTCTCAATTCTCTGCTGTAACTGATGAATCAATTAATATTTTTCATTGAGCTTGCTCCCGATTTTGAGTTTAAGACCCTCAAACTCTTGCTGAAGAGTATTGATATTTAATTGTAGCTCCTGCTCAATATTTTTCTTTTCATTCAAGAAAACTTGCTCCATTTGAGAAATTCTCTAGTCCTTTTCTCTAATTATTGATTGAATTTTTGATACTTTATGATTAGTTTCATCTACGTAAGCACTTGCAAATTGAGACAATTTATGAAGTTCTTCATCTGGAGCCGATTGAGTCTTTTTCCAAAGGATTTGCAGTAGTGTTACATTTGGAGTTAGTTCTGGAGATTTATCCATCCTTCACCTCTTCTTTGATATGGTCATGACAGCTTTATGTTTTGGACTATAGAATACATCCAATGGAGGTACTTCCTCGATGTTGAGGATTATTTCATCAATGGGGAAAGTTGGGATGATTTCCATGTATTGGGAAAATGTAGCTTCTCTATTCTCTTCCATATCATTATTTCTTTGTCTTTCACTTTGCTCAATACATTTTTAGGAACCTATGTAGTGAACGAGGTGTCTTTTCTTTCTTCCTGATTCTTCAAATTATCATTATCAGTAAGCATGTGCTTTGCACTTGGCTCTCCTGTAGAAGCTACTGAATTTATAGTGTCAAGAATAAGTGCAGCATCTAATTGAATAATATCATGAGTGGTTGGAATATCATTTATAGATAGTAATTTCTCAAACTCATCCCAGTCTTGGGTGAGTTTGTCATTTTTCTCAATATTTGCTATTCCTGTCTCTGCAATTGGTACCTAAGATGAATACGTTGAAACTGTAATCTGTTCTATTTCTGGTGCTGGTCTTTGGAACGAAAATTTCACCAGATGAGCATTTCTTTGTTCTCGATATTCTGTGAAACTTAGTAGGTATTCAAGACTGAGTCTTTCCTTTGTTATTTTCTAAACTCTGGAAAATTCATAAACTAACTCAAACACATCATCAAACCTATCAGGCTCGCTTGGAAATTCTCAAAGCTTGACCTAATTTGTTATTTCTCTAGCAAGACCATAGGCATCATAATTTTTATTAGGTAAAATTGGGAATTTGAATGGTTTCAATCGATCAATTTCAAGACATGCATGCTTGAAATTTTTAATGCATATGAGCCACATGAAAAAGAGAAAGTTGGCCAAATGGTATTTTTAGCATCTTTCAAGACTTTTGTCAAACCATTGCCAACATTTTGATAGGAAATTTATTTAGCCAATAATTTGTCTGGTACGTATAGAGGTAGGATATGTGGAGAGGAATAGCTTCCAAAAACACGGATGTACGTAAAGTACTCTTCACTAAACCACCTACCTATATACTTAAGACTTTTATCAGCTTCAGGGGTAATTCTAGGGATTTTAACTTCAAAAATGACTTGGTAGACAGGGAGCATTATTTCATTAGATATTTTGAAAACATGGGAGTAGTATTTTGATTATGACAAGAAATCTAATTGGACAAAGATGGGGGTTACTACTTCCTCAGTTGATTTCCATCCAAAGGAGGGGAATTCACAAGAAAAATAGACTACATCCATGATATAAGAGCTGATGTAAAAATGGAGGGGTTGTATTGAATTTAACATTCTGACATTCCTTATAGGTTGTGATGAGTATTATCAAATTATCAAAAAGAATGGTTGCCCAATTTAGAATATACCCATTAGAGGTTGCTTCTATCAAGGGTGTCCAATTCTCTTTAAAATTACTAGTATCTATAGACCCAAATAGGTGACACATCATTGCAGCTACTTGAGAGTAAGGAATTTTAAGAGAAGCGACAAAATACATACCCTTATCATCACGCTTATTTCGGTTAGGGTCATTTCTGCACTCTTTAATTACTGCTGCAGGATTGTCATTCTCTTGCATGAACTTTTGAACGAATTGTGAGTCATATCTCTTCTAAGGCTCTGGTAATTTTTACATATTCCTTAAATATGTTGGCCTGAGAGAACCAATGATAGTTTTGTTCTTGGTAACGAATTGTCTCTCCCTTATATCCACATTTTCTAACACCCATCTCACTAAGTCAGTGTATGGAAGTATTTTTGGATGAGCATCAATTCTGTGAAGAAAGGAGTTAGTTGTGTCTCCTGAATCATTGGAAGAAGTATCATTAGCTACGGCTTTCCCGCCTGGAATTAGTTGAGGTTTCTCATTCTTGAAGAGTTGGTATATCCCTTCCCAGCCTGAAGAAACAACATCTGGATTGCATGTGGCATCCGAGATTAAGGGAGCCATTTCATTTTTTACCTCTTGTTGCTTAACTAACTGTGCTGTGGTGGAAGATTTCCTTCATGCTTTAATCAATCGTGAAATGATTTTATGCCTTTCATTTTAGAATTATCTTGGTCAAACAAACCAGAGATGATAAGCCCAAGTCACTTAGAAACGTTGTTAACAATCTTATCAATTGAATTCATGTGTAATGGGAATCCTTTTGTATATAATTTTGAAACTAAAAATCAATTGAAAACCTCGAGATTACAAACTCGCATGAACGTACATTAAATTTGAAATTATGGGTCCACGTGATTCTGAAAACTGGCATTATATCGGGATGTTACATTGGTGATTTGATAGTCGACATGCTTTAGTGATTTAAGAAACTTTGCAAAATGTGAAATGTGAAAGTTTGATTGTGTGATGGTTTTAAACATAATGTGATATCGGTATATGTTATTTGATGGAATGCGATATCGGTATATGATATATAACAGATTTCAATGTTTCAACACCGCAGGAATTTTCTTACTTCGCAATTCGGTATTTTGGCATTTCGGCTATTCGCGGGTTTGCAATTCGACACTTTGCTATTCACTACTTCACCGTTCACTTTATCGTAAATTTTTCCCGTTATATGCTTTTTCTTTGAAGTTTTTAGTTTTATAAGCGTTTTTAGTGATTTTCTTATTTATAAAATAAAATTAAAATCTTAACCTAAGAAATTGCTAATTTGGGTTTTATTTCTAAGAATTGAATATTAATTTTAAATTTTTTTAAAGGGTCCCCATTATTCTTTCTAAGTTACTATCTAGTATAATGGGGACTTGTTGTAATAATACAATAGAACCACATGGATGTCACGTGGTATCTTGATGCTAGCATGGTTTAACATAATTATCCAGAAATTTGATAGGCATAACTTTCCATACAAGAGACAGATTGAGGTAAATTTTGTATTTTAGGAAATATCTTGACAAGTTGAACACAATGGTGGTATTTGTTTTGATATTTGAGTACTTTGAGAAAAACAGGTTTTTGTAACCCCTTCTCCTTAACAAACCTTGGGGGTCAGGTTAAAGAAAACTAGTAAGAACTCCCACAACTTGAGATGGGACAAGGGGGTGGGAGTGTTACAGGGTGGTATCAGAGAAAATTTTCAACATTATACCTTCATGACAAAGTTGAGGTTTTGTTACAGAAGCGAAAGCAAAGCCCATGTTTAATACTCATATTGAATGGGCCTTAAATAAGAAAATTAGAGCTCTATTAGTGATATTTAAAAAAGGTTCAATGTTAGAACCATGGAAGTACAATTGAGGTCAAAGAGATGGATAAAGAAATATTAGTTTTATTTGATTGATGTGTGTCCTTGATATGCCAAAGTGATATCTTTTTTTTTAACATGAACATTGAAAGTGGATTTGATTTTGAAACCATCCTTGGAATTGTGTGCTTAAGTGTATTTATGCCAAGGTGATGAGTGAAAATATTTATTTAATTATGTTTGACTGAGCTAAAAATAATGTGTGCATAAAAACACTTAAGAAGACACATATTTATAGCAAGGAAATAAATGAATGAGCAGAAGAATGGTACAATATAGGATGGATAGATATCAACATAATCAGGAAGAGGATTTGGTTGGGAAAAGAGCAAAGGAAAATTCCCATGATTGGATGGAAACTTTTAGGATCCTAAGGGCTGAATTGAGAATATGTAAAGCAAAAAATGACAGGATTGTCAGAGCTCAAGAAAACCAAGCATAAGTAAATGCAGAGATTTTTCAAAGCTTATCAGATTTGCAAATACAAAATCAACATGAGGTTGGTGCTATCTATCTAGGAAGGCACAAATCCAATAAAATTCCATTTTAAATATGAAAACATGGAATGGAGACCAATAGGACCAAACACAACAAGTAAAATAATAGACATAGATAGGCAAGTGAAGACATGGTGAAATGAGGAACTTCACTTAACTCTCTAGAACTAGGGGAAAACAACCATGATTTGTTATAAATTGTTGCAACTAAAAGACACCACCAACAAAGGAGGAGTGAAAAAAACTTAATGTCGAAGGTGTTCAAGAAGGTAGAACCTGGTACCTTTGATGGAGAAATTAGAAAGGTTGAAGAGGCATAATCCTGGCTATTGGGAATGAAGAAATACTTCAAAGTACATGACTACTCTAAAAAAATGGAGACCAAGGTAGTTATTTTCATGTCAAAAGGAAAAGTTAATATATGGTGGGAAGACTTGAGAAATTTTAATGACATTAGAGAGCAAGAAATATCATGGGGTGGGTTTGAGAAATACTTATGTGAGATGTACCTGTCTAATAGGTACTATGATAGCAACGTTAAACAGTTCCACGAGCATAATCTAGGGAAACTCACTACTTATGAGTACACCAATAGATTCTTAGAATGGTTGACGTATGTTTCATACATTAGAGATGAGAAGGTGAAGATTCAGAGGTACCTCATTGAGCTACCACAAGCTTCCTGAGACAAGATTGAGTTTGATGAACCAAGAACCTTGGAGAACACCATCTGAAAGTTCTAGTACTTTTACGATCATTCCAAGCATAAGACTGAGTTTAGAACATATTGAGGAAGGGAGATAAGTCTAGTTTACATGGGAAAGGGGTGAAATATTTAGGATTTAAGCAAGAAGGGAGGAATGTTAATTTCATCGTTCCTACCAAGGACGAGTTTCATCAAAACTTCACTACTACCAATAGATATCATCCCACTAAACCAATAAGAGAAGAGTTCAAGGGATTAAGGAAAGGGCCTTTGCAGTTTTGGAAATGTGGAGAGAACACGTTGTGGAGAGGTTGTCTTCACCAATATCAGAATAGCATAAGGTTATACAATGTGCAATAGGTATCAATGGTGAATGATGGGTCAAAATGTGCCTTGAATTTATGCTACATGGAAAAACAGGAAGGAAGACCATCAAGGTTCAATAATTAATATGGAAGGTATGCTCATTAAAACACATGTTTCAATTTTAATTGACCCATGTTCTAATTTCAGCTATATCAACCCAAAGGTCATAAAGAAATGTGCTCTAAAAAGTAAAACTCATGAGAAGTCATGACTAGTCCAACTGGCCATGGGAACCATAATACGGGTGACGAACTTAGTGGAATAATTCCCCATGAATATATATGACATGTACACTACAATCATCCTTAACCTCTTACTATTGGGATCATATGAAATCCTAATCGGCATGGATTGGCTAGCGACCCAAAGAACCAAAGTGGACAAATACATCAATTCATTGGAGTGCCTCAATGATGAAGGTGAGGAAATTATGCTTCAGGGAATGAGTAATCCTCTCACTATCAAGACAATATTAGTACTACAAGTGAAAATATGTAGCAGAAAATTATGTTCCTTGTATGCAGTCAAAGTAACTAGCGAATTAAAAAATTAATGGGGACAAAATGGAAGGGCACCTAGTGTTAAGGAATTTTAGTGATGTGTTTCCAGAGGAAATATTGAAATTACTACTTAGGAGAGAGATCAATTTTTCCATTCAATTACTTCCAGGAGCAACTCCAGTCTTGGAAGCCCCATATCACATGAGTGTGCCAGAGCTGTTGGAGTTGAAGTTACAACTAAAATAAATTTTAGACAAGGGGTATATCATACCCATCATATCACCCTAGGGAACCCTATTGTTATTTGTAAATAAGAAGGATGGCATGCTATGTAATATTCCTAAAATAACATGCAGCTAATAGGAATATTATTTTTTCTTTAAAAATATATTTAGATGAATAAATGTACAAAGGAGGTTAATAAAACTCCTAATGAAGAATAAATCAATGCCAAATATGAAAAAGGATAAATCTTGGCTATGTAAATAAGCACCCTTATGTGTGAAAGGGGCTAATCATTTTGACTGGGTCAACTTTGACCAGATCTACAACGCTGTATTGGAGGAGTGCTCATCAATAAGGCACATCGTAATTCTAGTTGAAGATCTCTTGTGTGAAAAGGATGAGTCCAATGAAATTGGTTTATGGTTTTTCACACTCTCATCTTATAAAAGGAAGGGGAAGGCAGCATGAGGAGGTTGTTCATCATATGATATTTTTCATATTTTCTAATTAGACCATATAGCTCTCTTGGCTATTTAGCCTAGATTGCACATGTTGTTTAGCATAGGAATTTCCTGTTTAGGAATTCCTCCTCTTCCCATGGATTAGCTCTTGGGAGAGTTTGTATTGCAAGGTCCACTATCTGGCTTGAAGGCCAAGCTTCTCCTTTCAATTACAACTCAAATCCAGTGAGGGTTTGGTTGTCTTTACAAGCTGCAGCAAGTGGAGATTAGATCTCTTCAGATCTAAGACATTTCAGTGCTATTTTTCAGTGGAGGAGGCCTCTGCTCTATTGGGGGAAGTGTATTGGAGTGCATGAGCTTCATTTTCTAATCTTGGCATGTGGCCATCATCTATCTATCCCCTACAACATAATTTCTACCCTAGATCTGCGTTATTCTTGTAGGTGGTGTTGTGGGGAGTTTGGGTGCACCATTTGGAGAGTTAGTTTCTGAGTGTTGGGGATCTTCCCTTCAATTTGAGATCCATTGGAGGAGATAGACACATTTTACTTTTCATATCTGATCTACATATTCTGAATACTTCAGCATTTCTAAATATTTTTGCAGATCTGCTTTCTTAGATCTCAGATCTACTGCCTATGCTTGGTGTAAACCCCAAAATTCCAAGGGGATCTGAAAGAGGAGCTCTTCTAGTGCAAGGATCTGACATAGATCTGAATTTATATGCACAGATATTCTCTAGATCTGACATGTAACCTACAACAGTTTTCAGCCTAATAAAATAACACTGTCTAGGCAGCTTCAGTCATTTATGTGGTTGCAGCCCCTCTTTTGAGGGTATTTCTTCTGTTTATAACTTGAATTTTCAGCTATGCATTTAATAAACTCCATTGTATCACTTAATTTCTGCTGTAATTACTATTTAAGGACATTTTATTGGCATCCTACTCTTATTCTGCAAAAAATGCGTTATTTTCTGAGCAGAATTGTTTATTGTTGCTGCAGTCCCTTTTGGGGCATTTTTCAAGCAAACTAGGTGTGGGGGATCTGTTTAACCCACCCAGGAGGATTTGTTTTTAATTTCCTCTTGGATTTAGGACTTAGATACTCATATCTAAGGGATACAAGTGCTGGTTTCAAATCCTATAGCATCCATTCCTGGAAAATGCGTCTTCCAGTCATGCCTTGCTGACAGTTCCGATTTTGGGATATTACAGTGGTATCAGAGCAGCTATCTTGGCACAACATGTGCTTTGATTATTGGAAAGCCAATATGTGTTTTCATGGAGAGAAGATACCGATGAAGAAATGTGGGTACATTGAAGACACCAAAGAAAAGGGTAAGATCCCTTTAACTGAAGGTTTGCAGAGGGGATAGTTCTCTAAAACTCTTTCTCAAGCTTTGAATGAGCTGAAAGAAGAAATCTGGGGAATGAAGAATGAGAGAGAATAAGATATTTTAAGATTTTCACATGAGGGAAGCCCCACTACCTCATATGTTGGGTGTGATAATTCAGCCACATCATCAGATCTACAACGCTCTATCAGCCACTTTTTCATGAAGAAGAAAAAGAAGGAAGGAGAGGTGCCAAAGAGAGAGACTCTTGGTGATTATTTGCAGGAGTGTGAGGCTCAATCTAAGGAGTTCAAATATCACCTGGACTTCCAAGGGTTTTTCAAGGTCAAGGAGGAAGGAAGAAGAAAGTAGCATGGTGTGAGTAGATTCTTCTTGTCTACTTTTGATGGATCACCTAAATGTCCAGCTAGGGCTTGGGTGAAGGAGCTAGACACCTATATGCAGCAACAACAAGTTTCAGAAGAAGAAGCCATCAAAGTAGCAGCGTTGAATTTTGAGGGTAAGGCCTATGCGTGGTGGTTTTTTGAGTCTTTTTCCTTAAAGAATGCAAATACATCTACCTATGCAAGGTTCATTAGAAGAGTAGTGGAAAGGTTTGATGAAGGGTTACATGAAACACCTTCTATGGAGTCTATCAAACCAAGTCAAACAAAAATTTTGCATGGATTGGAAGGGTCCTTAAATACAGCTCCATTTTAAGGGGATGGAAACTTACAGGACGTTTTTCCAAAGGCAAAGTCCCCATTGCATGAAGATATTTCTCTTCAAGAGGAAGACATGGATATTCCTCCTTCAAAGGAATACCAAGATCTAAGGTCTCCTTTTGAGGATAAGGCATTCTCAACTATGGAAGAGAAGGCTGAAGATGACAACACAGTCATGCCAAGAGCACATCCAGGACCTCATGAAGAGGAAGATGGAGAATTTTATCCAAGGAGGGAAACTCTTGCACTCTTGCAAGTAGTTCCAAAGGATTTCACATATGGAGATTTGTGCACAGTCCATGTGCAGTATGTGCCATCACCATCAAATGGTGAGATCTTGAATATAGAAGAAGGGAGAGAGGAGGGCAAGAATCACTTGATGAGGAGCATATACCCCTCTCTGTTTCAGAAGTTTGATGCACAAAGGAGGCAGGAGGATTTGTGCAAGGAAGGCAAGGAAAAATCTGTCCACACACATACACATCCTGCTCTATGCCTTGATGTCTCTTTACATGGAGGCATTCCACCGGGGAGACCTCCTGTTGAGAGGAAAACTAATTCTCTCAACTATGGGAAGCATATAATTACTTGGCTAAGGAGGGAGCTTTGGGAGGAACTAGCACAGTGCAGAGAATCCTCCATGGGTTCAAAAGAGAGATCAACAATTTCCTGAATGGGACATTGTTATCTCCCTCTCAGTTATTTGCGCTGAAAAAGGAGAAATCAGAATTCTATGATGGCATGGACATGATGTCATATGGAAACTCCATATCCTTGGGACAGCCAATGATATTTTCATTCACAAAATAGATTTCTGATCA
This sequence comes from Pinus albicaulis, assembly GCA_034641835.2. Lineage (NCBI taxonomy): Eukaryota > Viridiplantae > Streptophyta > Pinopsida > Pinales > Pinaceae > Pinus > Pinus albicaulis. The sequence goes on from JAXQQM020083365.1 coordinate 16,809, forward strand.
TGACAAGAGGATATCAACACTCTTGCATGCATGGGCTACATTGAGGAAGTTTTGGAAGACAAGGACTTTCCAAGGGGAGGTTGACTTCCATCTACTTCAATCTTGTCTTGAGCAAGATCAACTACAAAAGAGGCAACAAAATGCTGTTGGTAGTACTCCAACATGTGGCTTTGACATCAAGCATGTCAAGGAGGAGAGCCATGCTATGGCAGGGGCTGCATTGCAGATTTCTACAGCACTATCATTGTTGGGGAGCCTAGATCCAAATTGGGATTCCCAACTTTTGATGGAATACTCCAAGGACCTTTTCACATGTAAGGTTCTTGATGGGAAAATGATACATGGGAAGTATAAAGTAGTTGAGGGAGTCATTTATTTCCATGATCAGATCTATTTGGCTAGAGACTCCTAGCTTAAGGAGAAACTACTTAATGTAGCCTATGAGATCCTGCTTTCAAAATCCAGTGGTTTCATTAAAGCATGTCATACTATCTTAGATGGATTCATGTGGGAGAAGTTTAAAGATGATATGCACTATCATATGAGGAAGTGCATGGATCATTTTTTGGTTGAGGAGGAACATAACTCTTAGGAAGAGTTATCATTACCACATCCTTATTCATTGAGTGTGAGAGGGAGCTCATCCATGAGTTACCTTGCTGATTTGATACAAGTGTATGATAAACATTGTATTTATTAACCTCATGATGTATTTATTATATACTTGCATTTTCTTAACACTCATGTGCAGGTCTTGGCTCCAAGAGGAGACACCTTTTCTTATGGGCTTCATGATCCACTTTAGGCCATGAAAAATGGGGATGTTGGCCATTCCTTGGGAGATATTGGAGAGATGATGTACTCTTCATGGTGTGATTCTTTAACACCAACCATCATACACCTTCTCCAATCATGCAAGAAGGATGAGGCAGCAAACAAGTGTTGGGGAAGACACTTGACATATCATATCCTATGGCAGTTAGGGTAAAACTGCGCTGGTTGCACATGAGGGGCAATTTTCCTTCTCCTTTATTGCATATGGCAGATAGCATGACCTTAATTATGATCCCATATGCTGAAGATGTTCTTATATTTGTTGGGGGAATGGTTTAAGGGGAGACACATATGTTGGATGTGTCCTTGGGGAAAGAAATTTCCTACATTTTCTACACTACATGTTCTAAGGGGAGCATGGAAAATTGTATGGAAAATATAGTGGATCACTTGTCTCTTTATGATGTGGACCATATGATTGATTGGAGCACTTGTAGCATGCCTCTCATGAGCAATTGGGAGGAGCTTTACTATGAATTACCAAGGTGGGAGGTGATTCATTTCATTTGGATGATAGCATGGAGGTGGGAGTCCTTCATTGATGATGAAATTCCCCATGTTTTTCATCACTTCTATCTTGAAGAGGCCATTTATAAGCAAGGAGGTTTCCATATAGACCTTCCTTTATTTCATGATGTGAGCCACTTGGTTTGTCTACCAAAGGCCAACTTGCATACTTGGGAGGAACCATTGGGAGACAGAGTTATTGCAGAAAATTTGAAGCAATGGAGGAGACTGTTGAAGGAGGAGGCCACAAGAAGGAGAGGGGAGATTTTGTAGCACCCTTGCAGTTGCTTTAGGACAATCAACATTTGGGAGGGGAAGACTGTAATATTCCTAAAATAGCATGCAGCTAATAGGAATATTATTTTTTCTTTAAAAATCTGTTTAGATGAATAAATGTACAAAGGAGGTTAATAAAACTCCTAATGAAGAATAAATTAATGCCAAATATGAAAAAAGATAAATCTTAGCTATGTAAATAAGCACCCTTATGTGTGAAAGGGGCTAATCATTTTGATTGGGTCAACCTTGACCAGATCTACAACATTGTATTGGAGGAGTGCTCATCAATAAGGCACAATGTAATTCTAGTTGAAGATCTCTTGTGTGAAAAGGATGAGTCCAATGAAAGTGGTTTAGGGTTTTGCACACTCTCATATTATAAAAGGAAGGGGAAGGAAGCATGAGGAGGTTTTTCATCATATTATATTTTCCATATTGTCTGTTTAGACCATATATCTCTCTTGGCTATTTAGCCTAGATTGCACATGCTGTTTAGCATAGGAATTTCCTATTTAGGAATTCCTCCTCTTCCCATGGAGTAGCTCTTGGGAGAGTTTGTATTGCAAGGTCCACTATCTGGCTTGAAGGCCAAGATTCTCCTTTCAATTACAGCTCAGATCCAGTGAGGGTTTGGTTGTCTTTGCAAGATGCAACAAGTGGAGATTAGATCTCTTCAGATCTAAGACATTTCAGTTCTCTTTTTCAATGGAGGAGGCCTCTGCTCTGTTGGAGGAAGTTTATTGGAGTGCATTATCTTTAGTTTCTGATCTTGGCATGTGGCCATCAGCTCAGTTTCTACCCCAGATCTGTGTTATTCTTGTAGGTGGTGTTGCGGGGAGTTTGGGTGCACCATTTGGAGAGCTGGTTTCTGAGTGTTGGGGATTTTCCCTTCACTTTGAGATCCATTGGAGGAGATCTACACATTGTAATTTTTAGATCTAATATGCATATTTTGAATACTTCAGCATTTATGAATATTTCTGCAAATCTGCTTTCTTAGATCTCAGATCTACTATCTATTCTTGGTGTAAACCCCAGAATTCCAAGGGGATCTGAAAGAGGAGCTCTTCTAGTGCAAGGATCTGATATAGATCTGAATATTTATGCACATATCTGCTCTAGATCTAACATGTAACCTACAGTAGTTTTCAGCCTAATAAAATAACGTTGTCTAGGCAGCTTCAGTCATTTATATGGTTGCAGCCCCTCTTTTGAGGGTATTTCTTCTGTTTATAACTTGTATTTTCAGTTATGCATTTGATAAAATCCATTGTATCACCTAATTGCTGCTGTAAGTACTATTGAAGGACATTTTATTTTCCTCCTCCTCTGATTCTACAGAAACTGCATTATTTTCTGAGCATAATTGTTTATTGTTGCTCCAGTCCCTTTTGGGGCATTTTTCAAGCAAACTAGGTGTGGGAGATCTGTTTAACCCACCTAGGAGGATTTTTTTTTTTATATCCCCTTGGATTTAGTACTTAGATACTCAGATCTAAGGGATCCAAGTGCTGGTTTCAAATCCTGTAGCAACCATTCCTGTAAAATGAATTTTCCAGTCATGCCTTGCTGACAGTTCCCATTTTGGGATATTAAACGCTACGACTATGCAATAATTACTGACTACTGAACAAACCTACAATGAAGAACAAGTAAATGATGCCTAGAATTGATAACTTGTTTGAATAGTTGAGAGGAGCCATAGTGTTCTCAAAAATATATTTGACATCTAGTTATCATCGGATTCATATTAAGGACGAATACATCCACAATATAGCATTCAAGACAAGATATGGACAATATCAATTTGTGGCGGTGCCATTTGGGCTCACAAATAGCCCTGCCACATTTATGTGTCTGATGAATAATGTCCTTATCCCATATTTTCATATTTTGTGTTGGTTTTTTTCGATGACATCTTGGTATACTTGAAAAACATGGAAGAATGTGAAGAGCGTTTGAAATTGGTATTGAAATTGTTGAGAGAGAAGAAGCACTATGCCAAACTTAGCATGTGTTATCACTCAGAAAAAGTGAAACATTATTTGACATGGTCATAGAGTTCATTTCTCACAAGTTGGTATAGGAAAATTGAATTTTTTTCATTTTTAACCTATCCTAAGGTTCAAATCCACCTCCATATAGGTCACATCATGTCCCATCAATCATTATTTGCTGTCATATTTCATTCCCAAGTGCTTAAATTTGAAAAAAAGACACTTTATCAAGTTTTTCCTTTTTTCATAGCGTTTTACACTGTAAAATAGCAGTTTTCGCTATGCAACTGCCTAATAGTTTCATAGCGAAACTATCAGAATAGCCACACTACGAAAAACAATTTTTTTTTTCTGTCTTGTCAAATATAGTGCACGGTATTAGTTCATGATTAGAGGAGATAGGGTGGATGTCATTAGAGTCAGTTAGGGTTATTTCAAAGGTACAAGGTCATGCCTAAGGTCATCATTACCATTTTTAGCATGCATGAGTCATGATTAGGGCATGATTTTTCATCGAAACCATAAAACATTACCCAATTGAGTCTTTTTGTCATTCTTTTCTTTATCCTTGCATGTTATTGAGTTTCTGGAGAGTTGCTTCACCGAGCCAAGCTGGTTGCTGGCATTTTCAAAATTTGCAGGTGTCACTAATCAAGCAAGAATGAGAAGATATAAATGTTGGGAAAAATACCGAGAGGGGGAATCCAAAGATTTTGGACTTACTCAATATTTGTTTCCTTTTCTTACTTCAAACCCATACGCTACTTTTCCGAAGCCAACTAGCGTATACACGCGTGATATCCTTTATAAACTCGTATACACAGAGATCTAATTATGCCATTAGTTCTTCACTTATATCATTACATCATTCATTCATTAGATGTTCTATAAACAGTAAACATGTGCAGTAAGAACAGAATAAACCATCACACAAAGCATCACACATGAACACCAGGATTTTTAGGTGGAAACCCAAGTCGGGAGAAAACCACCGCTGCAGTTGCTCACCCTTCAATATTTTATTATAGAGAAAACATATTACAACATATGTGCTGGCGCAGACTTGACCAGCACGCATGCACCCACCTGCGCTCGTTTACCAGCCTCTCCTGGAAGGGAGCTCCAACCCCCTGACTCGTTTACCAGCCTCTCCTGGAAGGGAGCTACGACTCCCTGCTCTCGTTTACCAGCCTCACCTGGAAGGGAGCTACAACCCCCTGACTGAAGGCTACAACCCTCAGCACCTCTATGGACCACGTTTCATCAATTTTCACACTGGATCCAACAACTCAAATAGAGTACAACATGTAGGCCTCGTTTCATCATATTTTCAGACTGGACCCACTCTACACATTTAAGCTTAATCATACAACCAAACTGATACAGACAACTCAGAACTGTAGAATACAGATAGCAGTAACACAGCAGAACAGATCAGACATTTCATACCCCATGCTTCAGCAAACTCTAGTTTGCATACGTGCTTTACTATCACTGATCTTGCGTATATACGCTGCATTGCCATATACAAACTCGTATACTCATAGGTCTATAGAGCTTATTTCACTGGCAAGATACGCACTTTCTTCACGGCCACGCATATACGCCGCTTTCTTCTTTCTCATGCTTAACTAGCGTATGGTTCTTCAGACATTTTAGGTCATTGCAATTCTTCAGAACAGATACATCACACAGATTTTACCCTTTACTTCAGACAGATGTTCGCCTCATCTCAGATCTAATCATTCCATAAACAGATCTAGCAAGTACAAATACATTTCAGATCTAGATACCCTTCTTCATCATTTTCTTCATTGGTGCATCATGCATTCAGATCTATCATTCAACTATAACCCTTTCCATTCAGATATACTTTAGAGAGAAGTATTCATTCAAGCTCAGACGTCTTGCACCCACACTCATGATTTGCACAATGAATTTCTTCTCTTTATATAGGTTTACCCTTTTTCAATACCATGAGCCAAAACCACATTACTTCCGATGGTATTCCTGGACGGGGCCATTTAGACGAATCATTACCCAATACAATGGGTCAATACCATGGTGGTTACCCCTGGTTTTGCACTTTATGAGCGCTTTTGCCCATACGCGACTTGGCACGTTATTTACCGCGTGCATACGCGACTTCTACTAGACAAATCCGCATATGCCTTGAGACATACTCTTTTCATCATAGATCTAGCACATATTGAATTCCTTTCTTCATTACCTTCTGTACTCTCTGTAGATACATCAGATTTACATCATTTAACAGGTTCATCAAGACATATTCTATCAAGCACAACTTCATCAAGTAGGCTGCCATCATATTCATCAAGTGAGTTGCCATTCAAGGACAACACTCTATCAAGTGGGTTGTCATTAAGGACAACACTCAGCATCATATTGCCAAAAAACATCATATCACATCAGATTTACATCATTTACCAAGTCCATCAAGTCAAGAATAACTTCATCAGGTGGATTGCCATCAAGGACAACACATGTCAACAATCTTATGTCTTCATCTTCATTCAGTGGGTTGCCATCAAGGACAAAACTCTGCATCATATTGTCAACAATAAATTCACCATGGCTGCTAGGAAGAAGATTAACAAAGGTGTTCACTGCCTCAGATATGAACTCATGGACATGAATTTTTTAAATGAACACCCAACTACCTTGGAAGTGTTTAGAAGAAAAGGGTGTTTTCAATTCTGTCAAATATTGCAAGGGTGCCATTTGCAGGTTTCAAAGGAGTTTGCCAAAAGTTTTACTGGATCAACTACAAAGGTGGGAATGTTAAATCTTACAATAACACCAGAAAATATCTCAGCAGCAACAGGAATCCCTAGAGGAGGGGAAAAATGGTTTAAAGGCATCAAGTTAACCATGCAGGACTACAAATAATTCATCAAGCTAGAGAATGGTAAAATTGATCTCACAAATGCTATCCCAAGGAGCTACATGAAAGACAACTACTCAAAGTTGTTGATGATCATTCAAAAATACTTCACATGTGAAGGGAGGTTTCACATGGACTACTCATACCACCTTAGGATTTTTCTACATTATGTGGATAATAGGTCTCTTGACTTTCCCTTTTACTTATACAGAAGTTTAGGTAAAATTTCAGATATAAGTTTCAAGTTAAAACAGAAGGAAATGAAACCTCTCTATTTCATCATGGTTTGATTAAGTTGTTGGTGTTAGAGGAGTTGAAGAGATTAGGCAGAGATTGGACATATTTTATGTTGATCAGTGGTTTTTAAATAGATGTTTTCACTCCTAAAATAGTTCCCAAACCTAGAGATGTTTCATCACCTACAGTGGCAAAGCAAGTTGAACCAATGAGCACAGGGACAAAGTCTTTGCAGAAGATTGACACACCCAAAGCTAGACCTGTAAAACAGAAGCCAAAAGTTAGCAAACATGGCAGTAAGAGAGTTAGAAGGAGCCAAACAGTGGCTAAGGGTAACTTATAGGACATCTTGCATGCCATTGATATTGAAGAAACTCCCATTGTCGAAGCTGAAGACATAGATGAAGGAGGAAGGAAGCTTAAGAAAGGAAAAACAGCTAAGAAGTTATAATTTGTAGGTGATGATGCTGGTTTCATGTTTCAAGCTATAAAACCAATGACAAGACATGCAAGAAAGGTCTTAGAAATCATCAAAGAGGCTCAGAAGGTCAGTGAAACTACTCAGCCACCACCAAGCATCATAGACCTCTCCTCACCTGCAAAAGAAGAATTAGTCATCAAACAAAAGAAGGGCAAAGAGAAAATCACTCAAAAGTTAGAAGTTGAAGTCCTTAAGGAGAAGTTGAAAGATACAAGTGAAGAGATATTAGTCTTGAGGAAAGAGGCAAAGAAGCATAGAGCTAAAAGAGTGCAGTTTGAACAAATGAGGAATATTTGGGAGGATCAAGTCACAAGTGTCTCAAAGAACTTGGAAAACACAAGAAAACTGATAAAGTGGACTCAACCACTAAGAAAAGAGGTAAAGCACATTAAAAAAGTAAACCTGCACTTACAATTCAAGAATAGGACACTGAAATACCAAGTCAAATACCTTCAAGAAAAATTGGAACTGATTCATGAAGGGCTGGAAAATAATGGTTTAAAGATGACTATGGTTGAAGAGCCCATAGCTCAACTGATCATAAATGAGGAGGAAACACCACAGAAGCCATAATATGAGATTGAATATGCTTTATAGGTTTCATTACATGTAGAAAATCAAGATTTTTCACCTGGAGGTCATTTTGTGAAGAGAGTTTTGAAATAAGAAAATTATGTGTTTTTACATAGTTTTGTAGCGTTTCCTATGCTTACAACCAGGAAAACGCTACGGAAAAAATTGTAGCAGCCTTTTTGCTTCTAAAGTCACTTTTTGCAGTTTTCAAGGAGGGATATTCATGGTGGTGATGGGTCATGACTTGATTGACATCATGAAACAACAAAGGATTGAAGTTATTGGGTATAAGAGTCATTTTTTCAACGCTATCAAAAATCGCTATGAAACTATCTTGTTTTCGTAGCGAGCAATTGTTAAAGGTTTTGGAGCATCTTAATGGTAGTTTTGGATAGCTGGACTCCTCCAATATGTCAAGGGAGCCTATCATCAAATACTTATGACTCGTAGGGAGAGCTATGAAGACAGGTCATCAATCAAAGCATATTTGAAGATAAGGGTCATGCATTCCTGAAAAGTGGGGTTATGCTCCAACAAGTCTAGGAGGGTTTTAAATATGTTAAGTGGTAATGAACTCTACCATATGTATTTCGAGCATGTGATTCTTATTTTGTAATTTTCATGTAATTGTTTCACAAGATAAGGTAGAGTATGTAATAAATAGGAGTTAGAGTCCTATTAGGAGATGTTTTCTTTAAGGTGTAGTTGTCAGCTTTCTATAAGAAGTCATGTATTTCAGTTATGTGATGTGTCATAGGAGAATTCGATGGTCTAGCCACCGGGAAGATCATCCTTATTGTAAAGAAGGTATATTTAAAGGCAAATTATTGAAGTAGTCAAGCGTTGGAGATTTTGTGCACTAAACTGTTGCTTTAATGCATTTGACTTATATCAGTAATACAACGTGACTTTATTCTTGACAGACCTGAGATTCTCATGAGGTTTTTAATGTATTTTTGATCGATATCTTTATGTTTTACTACTTGCAGTAGATTTCATATCTATTACTAAGAATTCATAAATTTATGCTCTGAATTCCTTTAGTGATGAAATTACTGTGTTATCCTATGTTTTATGAATTGCCTCTGTTAAAGACCTCTATCTGCCTCTTCCATGTGAAGAAAATTTTCCATTGAAACTACTAATTGTTGACTCCGTAAGCCCAATGGTAGAAATCCTGTATTCTTTTCAATTTGCAAACATGAAAAGCAAGTTACATTTCCCATAGTGTTAGCCATCTAGTATATCATTATTCAATCTCATAAATCCTCCTTGAGAGAGCCCTCTCAAACTGAAGAGGTTAAGCTTTAGTTAGAAGTGGTTTGAAACAATTACACTTAGTTGTTCGATAAGTAGCCAATCAAGTACAATTTTGGTGCGTTTGCTGGGAGTCTGAAGACTAATTTCTCGAATTTTTTATGCAAAAAAGTGAATCTGAACTCTTGGAGGTAGCAGGAGCTCAGAATTTTTTTGAGGCTGCATAACTACCTTGGCAACTCCATTGTTGAAGAATTCAAAATTTCATAGATTCATGGTGATTCCACTATACTTATGAAGAGCTCAGACGCTTTCATTCTTGTTTCAAGGTATGCATGTGTATATTTCTTAGAAATTTATGGTTTCCCAAATCCTTTCCCCAAGGATAAATATTTTATAAGTTATGGTCCAAAATTTAATGGAGAAGATTTGAGTTTGACCTTGAAGTATATATCATATTTCTGAGACTTTACTGAGCTTCTTAAAGTCAGACATGAAGATATTTTCATCATATTTTTCTATGATTCATTTCAAGGGAAATGTAAACAACTGATTGAAAGCTTTCCGGTCATATCTATTAAGTCATTTGTGGATTTTTGGCTTATTTTTTTGGAAACATGGATGGAAAGAACAGAGTTGGTGGCAGATTATCCTTCCATTCAAGGTCTTAAAAAATGGAATAATGGTCACACTAATGAGGAAATGGATGAAAATTTTTCTTCGACCTTGTCTTATTACTTAATAAAGTCATTTGAGTGCAAGTCAGAAGATAAGATTCAATTTTTGGATGAATTTTCTAAGAACATCTGAGAAAGACATTGAAGTTTTAGAAGATCAAATTTAGTCCTATGATCTTCATGGTCAAGGTCAGCTTTTTCAAAAAAAAAATCATGCCAAAATACAAAGAAAAGGCGGTGCTACCTTTTTCTTTTTAGATTGAGGAGGAATGCATTGTTATTGAAAATGAGTTTGATAGCACACAAGTGAAATATTAGGTTGCTAAATAAAGCATATATAAGTTGTCTACAACTACAGAATGTCCTGAGAATTATCAAACATACTATGCCCTCTATGATCCCATACCTGACTACATGGAAGAGTTCTACAGTCCAAAT